>CM031920.1:14391863-14413959 GCA_018703695.1 Prunus fruticosa | reverse complement strand
AAGCATGAAATTGGACGTGTGTTGATTTTCCTTTCCATTTTAGTTTTTATTTCCTAATCCTTTAATTCTGTTTCAAGTTTTCTGTGTTTGTTTTAGCAAGTAATGTCAGCCTAATAAAAATGGAAGAGAGATGGTAACCTCAATCATAAGAATGGGAAGTGTGGAGCAGTGAGAGAAGTCGCGACCTCCAAGTGCATCCATGCTCGACCTAATCGCTTCAAGGGGGAGTATTCCAATCCTTTCTCTTTAGTTGTTTTGTTATTATATCAGTAATTTTAATTTTCTATTTCTTTTATTAAAAAAAAATTAAAAAGATTTTTATATGAGCTAACTCGTGGTAACTCCAGTGAGCGTCTCCGTCAATAGTGTCTAGGAGTTCTTTAGGCGACACCTTCGGTGTCTAAGAAGTTTGGGTTTTAAGTGGGACCTTTGTGACCCCTCCAATCTTCCCGGATCCCCTGGCTGTGTTTTCTGAGGCCCTTAACTGGTCATCTATGAGTTGCTTGTATATTTGTGTGTTTTTTTTTAAAAAAAAAAAAACAAAACTAAACAAAAATTAAAATTTAAAAAAAAAAACTATAAAAAAAAACTTTTTTTTAAAAAAAAATTGAAATTTGAGTTTTTATTTATTTTTCCTTGTAAATTGCAATTTGGAACTTCTTTGTTTTTTTTCCTTTGTGTGGTCAATTAGTTGTAAATAATAATAAATTTAAAAAAAAAATCAATTTGGAACTTCTTTGTTTTCTTTTATGTTTTTTTTTTGTTTTGTTAAGTTAGTTTATGTATTTATTTACGTGGTGTGGTTAGTTAGTTTATTTCTAAGTGTTAAAAACACATTTTTATTTCATTTCAAACGTTACAAACAAAGTAAAAAAAAAAAGTTAAAACAAAAAAAAAAAAAAACATTCAAGTAAAAATAAAAACAACTTCTTCATCTTCATCTTCATGGCATGCCTCTGTTATCTCTTACTTGCAGAATCTCAGCAGCTCCACATGGTCCTCATTCTTTCTCTCAGTGCTTCCACGTGCTGATTGGCACGGAGAGCCGCTTCTGGAGTCCGCCACCATAGCCTTCAAGGAAGCTACCTCCTCGCTTAGCGCGGCACACTCCCATGTCCTCGCCAATAATCGCATGCCCAAGTTGGTAGCCGAGACCGCGTGGAGCACAGTTAAATTGTTGGACTCCTCCACCGCTGCCTTGTCAGGCCTCTGCGCCACATGCAGATGATCCGTCGGTGTGAGCTTGCTGCCAACCATGCCTCCTAGCAGCACTGCTCTGTTCGACACCGCCTCAGAAAAAGTTCGGTATTGCTTCAGCAAAGTTTGAGGCCGTACCGTGATGATATGTGGAGTTTGGGAAGACATGGTTTGTAGGAGCCCTTATCTGCGCATTCGGTGGCGCAAGGGTCAATTCAAGGTTGAGATCATCAAGGTGAGCGCATGAGGATGCCATTATTTTGTTTCTGAATTTTTTGATGTTTTTCTTTGAGTTTGCAGGAAGAAATGCTGGGTATCATCCGCTTGAAGAGGTGTGGTTTAAATAGACATATGCTGATGAGGGTGCCAACACCATTTCGGATTTCCCGGGCATGCTCGACCTAATTGCTTCAAGGGGGAGCACCTTTACTTTACTTTTCTTTTTTTTTTTTCTCCGTGTTTTTCTGGTGTTTAATATTTTTGCCCGTTACTTTCATTTTCTAGAGCTTTGTGTTTTTGCTTTTCCCTTTCGGCTATCATCTTTAGTTTATTTTAGTTATGGAACTGTGCTTTCTTTTTCCGTTTGTCGTCTTTGTTTGATTTAAGTTTGGGGAAGTGTGTTTTCCTTTTTCTTTTTATTTTATTTTATTTTTCTTTATTCATTGTTTTTCTTTTTAATTTAAAATTAACTTGTTTTTTTTGTTTGACAGGTTTCTTAAGAATTTGGTTGGAAGAAGAGATAAAATTAAAGATGCGTCTTGGACACCTGGTGGAAGAATCTCATCTCTTCCTTTAAATTCTTGTTTGAATTGTGTGTTTATTTCAGTTTTTATTTTTATTTTGTTTTTATTTAATTAGGTAGTATAATTTAAAACTCATAGTATATTCTTTGAAGGAGCTAAACTTTTGGTAACTCCAGTGAGCAACCGCAGTCTATACAGTGTCTAGGAGTTCTTTAGGCGGCACCTTCGGTGTCTAAGAAGTTTGGGTTTTAAGAGGGACCATTGTGACCCCTCCAACCTTCCCGGATCCCCTGGCTGTGTTTTCTGAGGCCCTTAACTGGTCATCCTTAAGCTTTTCTCTTAAAAGAAAAAGCAGTTACTTGTGTGTTTACTTAACTAAAAATAAAAATGCATGTTTGGGTTTTCATGTTTTTGTTTGATCGTCGTTCTTTAAATTTAGGATCATTCGTGTCTTTTGAGATAACATAACTTTTTATTTCCCAATTAAAAAAAAAAACAAACAAACATACATTTTAATGTAAATAATAAATAAAAACTGAAATCATTTCTCCTTGGCCTTCGGTGTCTCGACCATAGGAGCTTTTAGTTTGGCCATCTGGTTGTCCTCTTCCGGGGCTTCACGCACAGCCTCTTGGGGCTCATCACTTGAGCTCCCAAAGATCGCAATCTTAGCTTCAGTATAACTCTTCTCGCGATCTGGTTTCTTGCGTTTGCCCGGTCGGTCTAGGTCTTCCAGCTGTTTCCGCATGTCGCGAGAGTACAACTCTACCATCTTTGATAGGTTTTTATTCTCATCCCGCAATACTTCTAGCTGGTGTCGATTCACCTCCACTATCCTGGCCCTCTCCCTTTTCAAGCTCTTTATAGCACTCTGACACTCTTCAACCATACTGTGCTCCGCCGCTCACTGACCTTTCAGCACCTCTACCTCATGGGACTTCGCAAGTAGGCGATGAACCAAACTTGCGACACATGCTGTACTCTGCATGCTCAGTGCCAGGGCATCACTCATGACCCGATTGTCATCCCTTGTCCCGAACACACGTATATCTTTAGGAGTCACCAAATTTCTGCCAACTCCAATGGCAACATCGTTGTCCAGGAGTATGAGTCATTGACAGTCACAGGCCCCGTGCGGAGGCAAAGTAGGGCATCCATACCTGGTGCTACCTGCTTGGCCTCGTGTTTGAGTCGGTGGAGCTAGGTTGAGATCCAAGGAAAAGGGGTAGGAAGAGGCCATTTGATTTCTCAGTTTTTTTTTTTCTTGCTTCTTTTCTCTTTTGGGTTTCTGAGTTTGTGTTTTTGTTTTTTTTCCCCTTCTTTTTCCTTCTTATAGACAGTCTTTCACAAAACCCTAGCCATCGCAGCATTTCTGAATCTCCAGCATTCCTCCAGTCTCACAACCTTCTCGCTTTCCAACCGTACCCAACTCATTTATCTCGACATGTCTTTTCTGAACGGACGCGTTCAGGAAAAGTCCTTCGCGCCTTTCCATGAGCCCGTAATTTCAGCTTGTGAAATCTGCGGTGCTTCAATCCCGTCGACACGTGGCTCCTGCTTCTGCCCGTGACTATCCATGAGACGACATCAGGGACCACATTCCCTCTTTTTAGAAATCCCGCTTTGCGCTCATAATTCACGTTTTATCTTTTTAAGAAAAACAAAAACAAAAATTAAATTTAAACGTGTGGGCTTCGGAATTCATTTTGGGTCGGGTTTTACCGTTGTTGGGTTAATTTCATTTTGGGTTGGGCTTTCAATTATTTGGGTTTCAGTTTGTGTAAGACTATCTGTTAGGGCTTACCTGTTTTGAGTGTTTTACTGTTTCGTGTTTTTTTTTTTAATTTGATTGTTTGTTTTGTAATTTTTATTTTTGTTTTATTTTTGTATGTTTTGTGATTTTTATTTGCTTTAATACCATTCATTTGTTGTTATGACATTGTTTGTGGCTAATTTTTAAACATTGAGGACAATGTTCATTTCTAGGTTTGGGGGTATTGGAGTTTTGCATGTATTTGTTTTTTTCATAATTTTAGCATGTATTTGTTTTTTTTTTTTTTCTTAATTTTAAAATTAAAAAAAAAAAAAAAAATTGCTTGTTTTTCTTCTATTTGAGTCTTATTTTTGTTTTGAGTCACTTTCCGAATACTTATGATGAGATTGTGATAAATGTTTGCATGACTTAAATGAAAATTGAATTTTATTTATTTATTATTTATTCTTTTTCCTTGTAATTTTTTTAATTTTTTTTAATTTTTTTAAAAAAATTAAAATTAAAAAATAAATTTTTTTTGCATTGTTCTAGCATGATATGTTTCAAACCTTCTTTACACTTGCCATTTGTTTCATAATTTTCCAATTAAAGGATTTGCATTATCTAAAGAATTGTATGAAGCATAAATTAGACTTATATAACCAACCATATAAAGTGAGCTTTTGAGCCTTGTCCTTCAATTCATGAGTGTTATATACATACTCTTATTTTCTTGTCATCTAAGTTGTTGTTTGATCTCATTATTTATTGATTTGGTTGAACATTTAAAAGTCATTCATTCTTGTGCAATTTGACTTCATGACATTTAAAGAAATGATATTAAGGCATTCTTTGGATCGTTTGTGCCTTTCAAGCTAACCTTATGCATGCTTAAGCATGATTTTCCATTGTTAACCATTTTGAGCCTACATGTAAACCTTTTCTTTTATTTACCAATTTTATTTCCTCGCCTTAGCCCGAAAAACAAATATTTACCTTTTCTAAGGAACTCATGAGCTTTAATTCGGGTGTGTTTTTCATGCTAAGTTTGGGAATGGATATTACTTTAAAGAAAAAAAAAAAAAAAAAAAGAAGAAGAAGAAATTCACACAATTGGTGAAATGAAAAAAAAAAAAAATGTTGTGAGTAAATGGT
Source organism: Prunus fruticosa (assembly GCA_018703695.1). NCBI lineage: Eukaryota > Viridiplantae > Streptophyta > Magnoliopsida > Rosales > Rosaceae > Prunus > Prunus fruticosa. The sequence goes on along the minus strand of CM031920.1, from coordinate 14,409,111 downwards.
AGTTGAATGAAATTTCGTTTTTGGGTTTCATTGGTGTTTGGAAAGGAGTTTAAATCATTGTAAATGAAGGTATAAGGAGTTTTGATCATGTAAAAGAAAAATTCTCGTCGTGATGATTCGAAGTCTTGTAAATAATAATTTGATGCTCTTACATTTTGAGTTCCTTGGACTTTGTTTTATCCATACCCTTCATTTCTTACTCACCTTACACCCTTGGCCCAATTACAACCTTTACTAAAGACCTAAATTGATCTTAAATGTCATGTGGTTGAATTGCATCCAATTTCTTACTTTTAAGTGTTTGGCATCCTTCTTGAGATCATATTAATGCAAGTTCTTCATCTTTCTATTTCGAGTTAAGTCCTTATGGTTTAACTCTAATCTCATGTTTATAACTGAGTGTTGCATTATAGCCCTCTTCTGAGTGATTCATTTGTGAGAGGACAACTTTGGTGAGATTTGAAGTTGAATTTGTGCTTTGTATGATTTTTGAACTTGTGTGAAAACTAAGATTGGAGAATTTGTTGCATTTGGCTATCACACTACTACACTTTGAGCATATTGTGTTTAGAACTTTGCCGCTTTGTTAATAATGTCTAAAATTGAGCTTTTATTGTTAAAACTTTTGAGTCATGTGCATGAGTCATTTCTCTTTAGAAAGGTTCGGAAATGTTGTTTTGAGTTTTTATTTTGATTTTTTGTGATTTGTTTTTTTGTGATTGTTTCTATTTTTATTTTTTTTTTGTTATTTTGCTTAAGGACTAACAATCTTTTAAGTTTTCTAACCATTTTGTTTTGTAGAGTTAGAAAAACGTTTGTGGGTATTCGATATTTGTTAAACCCTCAGGAGACACAACTCCTCCTACTAGGGATGCCTAGAGGTTTAAAGGCTTGTTGCATATGCTCAATGCAATCGAGTTACCTACGAAAGTGGTCTAGTTAACTTCTTGTTTTATTTTTAACTTTGTTTTGTGTTATTTTGCTCGAGGACTAGCAAAATCAAGGTTTGGGGGTATTTGATCGGTTCATAATTGTATATCATTTTGTACCCTTCTAGCTTATGATTTGGTTATGTTTTTGAGTTAAACTTGTGCTTTTAATCCTTTTTGTGTTTATCTTTCAGTTCATTGAGCTTTAGGTAATAATGATGGCTTTAGAGAGAATAATTCATGCAATTCAAGCATGTTAAGGCCTAATTTGGATGAATGGATGAAGAGCTTAAAGACAAACTCATTTTGGCTACAGCCCCCTGCCAGTCCAGTTCCGTAGGTCATATTGCAAGCTTTGTTTCAACAACCTACATAGCTCGAATGAGGCCACATTCTTCATGAAAGTTGTTCCAATGGGTGTGTACTATAACATATCCAAAATTCAGCCTCATTGGATAAATCTGGCATCCGTTACCTAGCAAACACAGAACCATGCTCAGGATGGATCTTATCAGCGCGGAAAATGAGTTAGCAATTTGTTTTGGCCTTAACTTCCTCCTCCGACCTTGGATTGGCCCAAATGATATATGGCTGGAAAGAAGACATTCTGAACTTCAAGTTGGAGTGCTTAAAGTCTTAATTTGCTTAAGGGAAGCCCAAGTTGTAAGCCCTTGAAGTTGCTGGTCATGCTGACCTCAGCATGTGCTGGTTGGATGCTTGGTCATGGTGAGCTAGGCATGAGCTATCATTTCTGGTTGGAAGCTTGGTCATTCTGACATGAGGATGAGCTAGGGCTGCTAGTGGGATTTAGTGGAGTAGCCATTCAAGATTTTATAATACAAGTGCATCATCCAATTCATATTTTCTAATTCAAGTGCATCAACCATTTCAGATTTTATAATTCAAGTGTTGTATGCATTAGTCTTTTTGAATTCAGATTTTCACTTCCCTTAGCCCTATAAATAGGGAGGTTCTATAAGCTTGTAATCACACCCCCAAGGGGGGAGCTCTCAAACACTTCTCTAGAGCTCCCTTCCCTTCTCTCCCTCAAATTCTCTTAGTTTCCTTTCAAGTTGCAATTGTTGTAACAAAATGATTTCACTAAATTTTCCTTCAAGTTTTCTTAGTTCCACTTTACTTTTCATTATGTAAATTCTTTTCTTCAGTTTCAAGTTTGATTAGTTTCCAAGTTTCAATTATGGTTCATGTTCTTATTCATTATGCTTATAAGTTAACATGCTTGTTTGAATGATTGATCACCATTTAGGTTTGCATGTTAGCTATCTTGGTTTGAATTAAGAGTATACACCATGCTTTAATTCGAATTGAACTATGAATAGGAAGAGTATGTATGGACATTCGACAACATGGATTAGATACATGCTTGGTTGTTTAAATTGTTCTTCTATGCTTAATGGGTTCCTAATGCTTAGTTTTAGGTTAGACAACAAATGATCAAATTAGGGAATTAGGAACACAAGGTTAGGACCAAACACCATGGCCTAATCATACATTAGCTAGAATCAATCCATTAATCTAATTGAACTTGGGAACTTATCTACTTGAGTTAGTTATTTTCTTTCTTCCTTGTTTTATTTATTTCCTTTTGTTTTCATTTATGTTTTGTGTAGGAAAACTGAGTTGGATCCTTCAATCACCAATCCCTGTGGAATCGACCTCGCACTTACATATGCTAAACTACCAACGGCTCGTGCACTTGCGAGTATCACAAGTTGAGGATGCAGTTGAATCAATTTTGGAGCAGCTGTATCTATGCAACACATAAGCCCAGCCTGCCCTAGGCATAAAAACGCCACTGGTTGAGGGTGCAACTGCTACTAGGAATGGCTCACTTGCATTAGGTGTAGTTGATACCGATTCAACAACTTTTAGGGTTGGGGAAAACCTAAATTTCGAGATGAAAGACTTTACATATGATGTTGTTAATGAGACATTTGTAGCACCAAGTCACTATCAACCATCCTTCCAACCTTCATCACCTTATCAGTCTACGCCACCCTTTGAGTCCCCTTTAGATTTTGAGGTTCCTCAAGAAAAAACAAGTCAAAAGAAGCGAAGTAGATCTAAGTATGAAGGGAGTTCTAACTCAACTTGTACCATCAATCTAGCCAAAGTTCTTGAAACCATGTCCACCAACTTTGAGAAAATCTAGGGTGTAATGGAGAAAAGAGAAAGAGAAAGAGACAGAGAGAATAGCATTTGGGATGCTAAGAATGATGTACCAAACTTGGGATGACAATGTTCAATACAAGGTGTTTGAATTACTTAATACTAAAGTAAAACAAGACATGCTCTTGAAGATGTCACCCGAAGAGTGCTCGTCTTGGATATCTTTTAAATTAGGATGAATTATTGCTTGGATCACCTTGGTTTTTGGTTGAGAATTGTTTACTTTGTATTGTTGAACTATGACTTTGGTTTTTGGTATGTTTATTGAACTATGTATTTTGGTTGTGGCATTGTAGTTGAACTATGTATTTTAGTTGTAGTGTTTTGGTTGAACTATGGATTTGGTTTAATTTGTTGTATTTTGGTTGAACTTTTTTTTCCCCTGCAATGGAAATTAATTAACATGAATATGCTTTTTTTTCTTTTACATCATGAATAAGAAAATTTGAGACATGACATGCATTCTTCAACATAATTATACAAAGACAGTGAATGAAAGGTTCCTTGATTCTTCCCAGCAATAGTAAGGGGACGCGATGTCATTGGAGCTATTGATGACACATATATTCCAGCAATAGTGAAGGGATGCGATTTTCAGTAGCTATCGTAATCGACATGAAAATATGCCGCAAAATGAATTAGCAGCTTGTAATTTTGATATGGAATTCATGTATGTCCTTAGCGGTGGGAGGGGAGTTTGGCTCATGATTCAGAAATGTTAAGTTATGTTTTATCAAGGAGGAATGGTCTTAAGGTTCCTTAAGGTAAATACTTATCTTTTTTGTAGTAAATATGTTTTTATTTCTATGTTGCATACTAATATATATATATACTATATTATTAGGTAAATATTTCTTAGTGGATTGTGGATTCACCAACCAATGCCAATTTTTAGCTCTGTTTCGAGGTGTGCTATATCATCTCCAAGATTTTGCAAGTCATAGTTGTAACCCTGAAAATGAAAATGAGTTGTTCAACCTTCTCCATACATCCTTAAGAAATGTGGTCGAGAGGATAGTTGGTATTTTTAAATCATGATTCACAATTTTTAAGTCGATTCCTCCATTTCTATTTAAAACACAAGCGAAGCTAATGTTGGCATATGCATCATTACATAACTTTCTGTGTAAGGGTTGTCATTCCAATGAATCTTCATCATCATCTTCATCCTCATCCTCATCAATATCGGTTGATGAAGAGGACAATTTTGAACAAATTTATCAAACTCAAGAGCAACAAAGAGAGGATGCTAATGCATGGAGAGCTAGCATAACTTCAAATATGTGGAGGTATGCTATCTAGGTCATATGAGGAGATGGAGCTCCAACAAATGTTTATTACATCTTGAATAACTATTGTTTTCCTTAAGCCATTTTTTTATTTATAGAAAAGATGGTATTTCATTAAACCGAAAAGGAACATTACATGGTAAGAATTAGCATGTTAATGGCAACCTCATTAAAACCTTCCCAAGAGAAACAATATCCCAGGATAGGAAAGAATACCACCCATGCTATTGACTAAACAGAAGAGTCAAACAACTTATACGAAACAAACCAACCTAAACCCCAACCACATAACCCTTAAAACAACATCCCACCACTACATAGTAGGGGTGGGCATGGTCCAAATTGGATCGGTTTCACTTCAAAACCACGGTCGAACCAATTACAATATGACGATTTGGTTCGGTTCTGAATTTTAGTTACAATCAAAATGAAAACCAAACCAAACCAAACCATTCATAATCGGTTTGGTGTGGTTTGGTTCGGCCGGTTTAGACATAAAACAAAACATCTTACAATAACAAAGAACTGTTAACAAACATCCTAAAACAGAAACTGATCCAGCTACAAATATGAAAATTATTATCAAATAATCCAAAAATCCAACACATCAAACATGGAAAGTTAAGCAAATTTCCAATAAAACAAAGTTCAACATGCATACAATCCCACATTTGCTTACAAATAGAAATAAACTTTAATATCCAACTAATTAATACAAATCAAACTAGAATTTTCAAAAAACAATACACAGCATGTCTTCATTTCCATTCTCAATCACAAGAAACATGTAGAGGCTCCATAGTATTTGATTTCTTCATTTCTACATAAGAAACACAATCACAAATTTAGTTTCAACATAATAAACACACAAGTTATAAACAATTAAAAGAGATATGTTATTACCTGACTCAATTGTTTCATAGAATTCCATCTCTTCAATGGTAAGCTCAACTTCTAAAGATATTGAAGTGAACTTTAACCAATTCTGTGTACAAATCAAAGCCTCAACCATAGCAGGACTCAACAAACTACGAAACGAGTTAATTGTTCTCTCTCCCGTGCTAAAAGTAGATTATGAGGCAACCGGTAGAGACTGGAATTGCAAGCACATCCCTTGCAATGGCTGCCAACACTGGATATTTAGAAGCATTCACCCTCCACTAATTTAAAATATCAAACTCTTCAACATCCTGTTCTGCAGCATCTGACAAATATCTATCTATCTCATGAGATAGAACTCCTGCCTCTTTATCTTCTTGCCTCTTTTTCCACTTTTCTTTCATAGCATTTTTCTTATCACCTCCAAAATTTGAGGACTAAGAACTACTACCACTTTGAGTTTGATTACTAACCATTGAAGGTTTACTACAACTACTACCACTTTGAGTCGGATTACTAACAGAACATGCCTCATACAACCCATAAAGCTTGAACAAAAGTGCTTTGACACCGGCTGTCTTCGTGACAACATAACAATCATCTTCCACATACAATTCAGCAATATGCATAGATAAGTTGTCCAACATATACCTAGGATCAAGTACCACATCTACCAACTAGAATTGGTTCACATTATCAAGTGATCCCCAATACTTGTCATACTTCAATTTCATGTTTTTGGGCCATGTTAGATAGTAGAGGATTATCTATTATACTCAATTCTACCAGTTCACAATCAATTGCAAATAAATCATGAAAAGTAATATGACATGTGGCATGCAAAGTGGCACTACACCTTAAAGTGAAGTCATAAAAACTTTTCAAAAAGTTAACAAAGATAACAGCATTTGCCCAATCCTCCTCAACTGGTGGCATACTTCATCTACCAAAGTAAGTTTTAAAATGCCCATCCTCATCTTCCAACCTAGCAAAAGCCTTTTTAAATTTCAAAGCAGCTTCTAGCATCATGTAGGTAGAATTCCACCTAGTTGGCACATCCAACACAACTAGGCCTTTACAATCAATCTTATCTTTTTCAATGCAACATTTAAACATTGCCAACCTTTGTGGGGAGGATCTAACATACATGACAGCATCACGAATATTCTTAACAGAAGAATGTTACTCATTTAACCCATCAGTAACAATCAAATTAACAATATGCACACAACATCTCATATGCAAGTGTGCACCATCTAACAACAACCCACCATTTGGCCAATCTTTCATCTTATTTTGCAAATAAGATACAGCTTTATCATTTGCAGAAGCATTATCTAGGGTTATTGTGAGTACCTTCTCTATATCCCATTCAATCAAGCACTTCTCAATAAGCCTCCCAATTGTCCTACCTTTATGATTTTGAATTACACAGAAATTCAAAACTCGCTTATGCAACATCCAATCACTATCTACGAAATGTGCAGTGAGTACCATGTAGTTTATATTTTGAATAGAAGTTCATGTGTCAGGAGTAAGGCATACCCTATATGCTTTTAACTTTGCTTTCAAAAGTTGCTTCTCATCATAATAAAGTGTAAGCAAGTCTCTGGCAAGTGTTCTACGAGATGATGGTATAAATCTAGGGCATTCAACACTACAAAATTAACGAAAACCTTCTCTTTCTACAAAACTAAATGGTAACTCATCAATTACAACCATCCTAAGACATGCTTTTCTGCATTCTTCCTTACTAAATCCTACTACCCCAATAGCAGTAAAGCCTCCAGAATGGTCTTTTCAAAAGTTAGAACCTGGGCACTCTATATGGATATTTCTGACATAAAAAATTTATATGAGTCCTCAAACTTGATGTCCCACAATTTGCCGGATCATACTTGTAATCAGCAGTTTTACAATACTTGCATCTAACTCTAATTGGTTCAAAAGGATTACCAGTTTCAAATTTTTTGAAGTGATTCCACACTTCACTTGGCTTCCTAGTCGATTTTCTCTTTTTCAAGGGAGGTAAAGGTGGAAGATCATTATCACCACCAAGTCTAGTTTGAGAGCCTTCAACCCCTACTGCCATAGAAAACATCTTACTTTACTTACAGATATGCTAATATAATATTTAAAAGACTAATGAAAGACATGTTTTTTTAAATGGAAGTACCTGTGTGAGATTGAGAGCCTTGAACCTCTTTTGCAAATTCATCTGTAGCTGATGAATTATTAGAAGCAATACATATATAAAAAACACAATCACAGATTTTTCATCAATATATCAAAAAACATCAAAATGTAAATATATTAAGAAAATTGTATAAAAAGAGTTGTCTTCTAAAAAAATTAAAATAGAATATATATATATATATATATATCAAATACCCATCTTCTCTTTTAACTTTCAGCAAATCCCACCCACCCCACCCGATTGCACCCACACACCATCATCACCATCGCAGAACCCACATCTCCCTCTCCCAATCTAATAGAAGACCCATTAATTTCACTAGAAAAAAGACAAAATAAAGACCCATATATGTATCAAACTAATGAAAAGATCCAGTAATTTCACCGAAAAAAGAAAAAATAGAAATTTAAACATTCAAACTCATTACACTTATAGCACATTAAACATGAGAGATATGAACTTATAAAACCATCAAGTATACAGAGAGACAGAGAGAGAGAGTGAGCAGAGACGGAGATAGAGAGAGAGGGGGGGTTACACTGGGAGACGACGAAAAGGCCAAAGGTGATGACATTGTCTGCCAAATGTGATGAAGATGGAGATGAATGATGCGATGAGATGAGAGTAGTGAGTGTTGTGCGCGGCTAGGGTTAAGAAACAACGGAGAGGCTGAGAGAAATGTGAGGGAGAAGTAGAAAGACACTAGATAGATCCGTGAGTTTTAGTTTTGGCTTTTAGAGTCCAATCATGTGTGGAATGGTACATGATAACACTTACAAATAACCACTTAAGCCTTGCCACATATAAAATATATTTAACAAATAATAAATTTATTTTTAATCAGTCCGGTTTGGTTTAGGACAGTTTACAAAATGCTCAAATCGCAGCCGAACCAAACCAAACCGGTTTGGATCGGTTTTTGAAACTGTTGACTTTTTCTTTGGTCAAACCCAAACTAAACCAATATAATCGGTTCAGCCGGTGTAACCGGATCGGCCAGATTGATGCCCACCCCTACTACGTAGGTACTATCAAAGAAGTCCTTCTATGATCTAGAAAAAACATCATAGTTCTTCGTCCAGAGTAAAAAACGTACTATGGGTATCAGAGTAGATCCAGCCAATCACCCAACCGCAAAACCATTGAAACACATCCCATCACTACGCAGATCCTCTTAAAGAAAGCTTCCTATGATCTAAAGAAAGCATCATAGTTTTTCGTCCAGAGTCAAAAACATATTGTCAGCATCATAGCAGATCCAGCCAAACACCAACCTCCACCTCCAACTTTTTTGATCCAGAACCCTCAGCTGACAAGGAAGGAAGACCAAGATTGGCCTCTTAGCCTGAAGAAAATTCCGAAGAAAGATATTCGTAGTATGAACGTTCATCGGTTGCCAAGCCTACGAACGTTCCATAGGAGAATATTAGGGAGATCTTGGAGACCCCTCGAGGCTAGTCTCCTCCACCTTGTGAACAAAATCCTTGATACAAAAACTATGCTTACCAGAAAAATCCATGCCATAGTGTTAAGATGAAGACCCCTCACCAGCGACTGACTCCTTTGGAATTCAGAAAGGAAGCCAACACAGCCACCCCACGGAGAACAAAAGAGCAAAAAAAAAGTTATACCCAATTCACCAAGGAGAACCCAAAGAGACAGGTTAGAGAAGACTGAGAGACGGCGTAGAGAATGAGTAAAGAAAACTGGAGAACTCTAACCCTACACGAAGTTATTGTTATTACTTTTCTCATTTGGTTATTTATCTATGTGGCATAATTAATCCATATTGTTACATGATTTTTATTTCATAAGAAATCCTAGAGCAAATCTTTTTATTATTTGGAAAATACAAAAAGTCCCAAGTGAATCATAAGTAAAATCCTGTAATTACAATTTATTAAAATCATTATTAAAATCTTGTAATTACAAATCCTGCTAGAATCCATTACATTAAAATCTTGTGATTACAGTCTATTAAAATCGCAATTGAATATACCATCATATGGTTACTAATAAAACTTTCATAGATGTTATATATAGTATCAATTATCAATGAATGTATTGAACAAATAAAACTCAAAATTCACTAATGTATTCAATTAGGATTTTATAAGCTTTTAAAAGCCTTTAAAAATCCGGATGTATTCAATTTGGATTTTTACTAACTTTTAAAATGTTTATAAAAGTTTGAGTGTATTCAATCCAAACTTGTTTGATTGGAAAGGATTTAATTGAGTGTTGAATTTGGTGAATTTTTAGGTGGAAGGTATATAACAAAGGCCAACATAAGTCCAACCCCCCCCCCCCCCCCAACAACCCTCCATCTGTGAAGGTACGCTCTCTCTCAATCAATTTTTCTTCCTTCTTCCATGATTTTTTATTATTGTTCGTTGATGATAACTTGATTGTGTTTTTCTTGTTTTTATAGAAGTTTCGCTCGTTATTAGGGTTTAGCTTGGGGTTAGGGTTTACGCTTCCTATACTAGTTTTCGTAAGGTGACTAGCAATCCTATTGAAACTCTCATCCTCAAAACTCATTTGTGAATTCATCTGGAATTCCCGCTCATTTGTGGAGGATTCCAATTTTTGGTATGCATAAGCAACTCTAATCAATTGCAAACAACTTGATAGCACATTGTGGGGATGAGATTATTATATGTACCTTCACACAATCAATATGTACACATGTTTTGAATTTTTTTTTCCCCGTTGCTAAGGTATGATTACTATGTTGATTGTACTAAGTTATGAAGAATATTATGTTGTTATATCTCTTTTTTTTTTTTTGGTTGAAAAGTTTACAATAGAAGCATGTCAAAAATTGCATAACTAACAATAATTTGCATGTATATACACAATTCCCTTTTATTGAGGGACACCTTTTAGGGTCCCATACGATTTTTATTTTCAACGATCCAAACCATCTATTTTTTAAGTCTACGACATTCATAGATCATTCTTGCAAAACATTAGACAAATCGGAAACCATTTCGACATCCAATTGTATCATACAAAATCAATGAACACGGTGCTTCAAGAAAGTACTAAATTTTCAATAACTCAATTGAGTGGACAAATGATATTGAATTCAAGTGATTTTTTTTGTAGAGATGATGTTTGAATGATTATCCAAAAAATAGACAGTTTGGATTAATGAAATACAATGCGGAGTGGGCCCTACAAAGGTGTCCCTCAAATAATCCCTCAATGAAATATATATATACATCTTTTTCTAAAACATGTTTTGCAGATTTGCAATCAACTCTAACTAAAAATTTTTGATTTAAAAGATCATCTTGAAATTTACTAATGCATAATACAATAGATAAAATTTCTTTTTTAATAATACTATAATTACTTTGTGACTATGTCCAAATACCGGAATGGAAACGGACAATTTGCTCAGGTGACTCAAGGGTGACTTTTTGCTTTAAAATACAACCATAAATAGACTCAGAGGCATTTGTTTCAACTATTTTAAAAGAATTAACTGAAGGAATACCAAGGCATGGGAGTGACTTGACATGGATTTTGATTTGTTTGACTATTTATTGACTCAAGATTTAATAACTGGCATGTTTCATGTTCTTTACTTAAGGCATAGACTTGTTCTACTATTTTAATATGAGTTGTTGACTTAAATGACTTAATTGACCATTGTTGCTTGTATATTTCTTTACTAGGGACTTTAGGTATGTTCCAATCTTTACAACTTAACTCACTGGTTGACTCAAATTCTATTTGTTCTTCATTAATTATGTCTGGGACTTGACTCGGACTGGCTCTAGAACTGGAAGAATTAACTGAGTTGGTTCTAAATAAACGACTCATACTATCCATGTTTTTGACTTAAGACTTAAGAGATGGAAGACCTACAGAAACTCCTAGGGTTAACTCAAAGGTACCTGTGACCTAAGGTATTCTCTCTCTCATAGTCATGCTGCAACCGCTCATGCCTCTACTTGGGACTTACTGTTTGGACTCTAGGACTTACTTACCCGACTTTTGAGAGATAGGACCCGAAGAAACAAATAACTCTAAGATAATTGTTTGGAATAACTGAGGGACTTACTAACTCAGAAGACTTAAATCAGCCACTTGGGCGATATCAGACCTAGAACTGACTCCTTCAACTCTTACGGCTCTTATACTAGAAAGGGACTAGAAGCCATAAGAACGATAGATTATCTAATAACTTAAAGGGGAAGATAGAAAGGAGACCAAGGATCAGAAATAGCGCATAAAGAGAGTATAATAGTGATCAGTGGAAAGGGTTAGCCAGATAACTTGATAAAAATAAAAATAAAATGTACATATTGAATAAATGCAAATGATTAAAATATAGATGTAAAGACCAATATAATCGTAATTTAAATAACCTGAAAACATTAATATTAGGAACGAAAATAGGATTAACTTGAAATTAACTTGGATGACTTTATTAACTTGTGAAGCTTGAAAACAATGTAAAAAGTTACAGAAATCTTAGGTCCTAGTGAAACCAATGTCACTCAGGACACTCACACTCCTAACTTAGTGTTGTCTCAGGTATATATATATATATATGCACAACAAGTAACTTGAAGGGAAAGCCAAACAAGATTATAGTGCTTAAGGTAAGTTCTTCACTTTTCTTTAAATATGTGTTATGTGGTAACCTAAGAACTCATTATGAATATTATTATTATTATTATTATTATGATTATTATTATTTTATGGTCTCACCCAAACCACATGCATATTCGAACAAAAACTTGTGAAGACTATGAGGATTTGCAAATTGTCATTGGAAATGCAACTGCTATTGGGAAAAAACTCATTGTAAATGAAGGGGATGTTGAACTAGTTTTCCAAACACAAGAACAACAACGAAATGCTAATGAATGGAGACTTGGTCTTTGAATACGTGGATAGATGTCGGGCACAATGACAACAATGAGAATCAAAGATGATGAATGACTGTTGCATATTTTCCTTTAAGTTTTGCTTTCAAACTTTGTATAAATTTGTCATACTATCGTGAATGACAGTTGCTTAATATTATGTATATGTATTATACCATGTATATGTTATAATATACATATATATATATATATATGTATGTATATACACTGGTGGACCCAAGAATTTTTCAGGGAAGGGGCAATTTTTAAAACGCTAAAAGCTCAACAAAAAAAAACACCAAAAAGATAGACAACCAAATACCTTAGATTTCCTATCAAAAAAATGCATATACCTTAGAATTTAAACAATACTAATGTCATTTGTAATTCATAGAAAAAAAATATAACATTACAATTAAGTTACAATGGTTCACCGTGAGCTTTCATATCACAAAAACAATGACAATATTTTATACAAACTTGGTTTCTTTTTTTTCTTTTTTTTAATTTTATAAATAATGCAATTTTATACATACTTGATCGATATTAACATTGCAGACTTGATAGATAATTAATATTGCAGCCCTACAAATTTATTCAAGGACAATCCTTATTTAAGGCCCAATTTGTTTTTCATCCAATGACCCAATTGATTTATCATATACAAATAGCATGTAGGAATTGCAGTTGCACTCACATGTTTATTCCTCTTTTTTTGGGGGCCCTTGTACAACATGACGTGGTTTTGCTCAGTTTTTAAAAAACAAAAGGACGGCAGCTTGTGATGCGCACGCAGCAAAAGAAAGGAACCCAGCAAGTTTGCTTAAGCTTTTTTTCAAGGAAAATATTAAAGGCACCAATTTTGGGAGAAAAACTTTCCTGGCACGGGATGCCAGGTCAGTTTTCCACCTCATTATCCCAAGCCAATAGAATACTGACACATGTCAATTTTCTTTAAAAGCTTTTAATAATATATTTTAATCAATAAAAGCAACCAAAAAGTAAAATTTCTCTCTCATCCCTTCTCCACATCCGTGCCAACCTTTTACTAACCAATTTTTTTTTTCTTTCCCAAACTCAGTTAATGTTTTACCTTCTTTTCTTTTTTGGCATTCCTCTTCCGTTTCTTATGCAAGAGCCTTCCATTTGTTCAAAATCGTTCCTGTCTCTGCTAAATCCCTCTCCTTCCTCTCTTTTATCCATAGAATTTTTTTATACTTTATCTTTTTAACAAAGTGATTTATCTTATTGCTACAACTAATGACATTTGTTTTTTTTTTAATAATGAACTAATAAAATTTAGTTTGCTGTACAATTTTGTTTCTGATATTAATAACTCAAAGAAGAATTTTTTTTTCTTTTCGCCTGATATCAATAACTCAAAAAAGAAATATGTTAAATTTCTCTTGATCAAGTGTAACATGGGTAACTTGCATGAATGAATTTATAATTCACTAATCCTTCTTCAAATAGCATATCAAGGAAGAGCACAAACTTAATCTCATGTACAAAAGTAGTCTTTTGGCCAAATAGTGCAACAAAAAGGAAAATGAATTATTCCCTTGTACAAAAGTGTAACCTCAGCCAAATAACATAACAAAAAGAAAAGGAGAACACTACGTCACATTTACAAAAATGTAATTTTGCCAAACTAAAGATTATATTGTTCTCTTTTTGCAAAATATGTTGGTCTTTATACATATTACACATGTTCAAATACGATGTCCAAACAAAAATTAGAAAACTAATACAAAGCATAGCACATCCTTCAGACATTCATATTATGAATAAATGAATATCTACGTACCTATTGTCATAACCTTGAGATAGATTTCAAACCCATAAAAAGACATCAACCAGCCTTATCAATCTTACCACTGACGCAATTGGTTCAAACTATTGAAATACACATTCTGCATCACAACTTAATCCATGAATCAATATGAAAATTAACACAAGTAAAAGTAATTTTATATCATGAGTCAAACCTGATTTAAATTAGTTGATTGTCCAAATGTGAAATTTGCATTCAAAGTTGTAGATGAATCCTAATGCATCATAAAATAATCCCAAGTTAGAAATATCTGATTTCTTTATCCCATGAGTATATATTAAATTCATATACCTGACTCAAGTAAGGTATTTGATCACTTCCTTGAAGCATTGTTGTAAATTGAAAATTCGGAGGTCCAAAAGTATGGCTTGGAATATCCTAAAAATATATATAACATTATGAGATAAACATTAAAATTAACCATCAAAATAATGAAGTGTAAGAATAAGTACACCAAAGTGATGCAATGATGGATTATAATGAGTTGAATGAGGCGGAACACTGTTGGTTTCTTGCTCAGATTGACCTACAAAAAAAAAATATTTGCACATGAAATTAAATACTAGAAAAAATAGTTGAAAGCTAATTAATATCAATCTAGTTAAAAATAACTTGAAGAAAATAATTCTTACTCGCAGCCATGGTGGTAGGCCTTGAAGTTCGAGAGGAATTACCAACTCTTGCGTCTTTCTTTTTTCTTTTTTTTTTTCTTCTCCAATTGACTTTTTATCCTAGCATTTGTTATGCCTTTAGCCCTTATGATGGGGGGATTCAAAAATGGTGGCTTAGCAATGAGCACATCATGAAGAGTTTGGTCACCAAGGCTATTTAAATTTTCCTTTGATCTAGTAATTTCCATATCACTTTCAAGTAACATCATAACCTCTGCTAACTTTTGTTTGACAAGCCTTGTTCCTAAATCAGATAATGATGCTATACTAACAACATTATTTGTTTCATGCATCAGCTCACTCAAACGCAATGATTGGGCAGATCTCGCCTTCTTATTATAAGATTCACATAAGTCACTATTCACCACAATTCCTTTCGTGGCCCCTTTAGTCCATCTCTTCAATATGTATTGACTTGGTATACTTGTGATATTTTTGGAATCTAACACTTTCAGAGCATGACGACATAGCAATCACTTGGTTTCAAATAACTTACACGAACAAGAAATATTGAAAGTTATGGAGTCAAAATGGATTTTGTAAACCTTTTCATGACCTTCTTCTATTGCTTCAAAAACATATTTTGCACCAACATTGCAAACTTCATCTAGCCTAACCTCAAAACAACCCAACAACTCATTTTCAAAGAATGAAAAGATCTTAATGGTATATTCACTAGCTGCTTGCTTAAAGATACCACTCTTTGCTTTAAGATGAGGCATTCCATTTTTACAACGAAAATCCTCTTCCAACTCTGCCAATCTCATATTTGCTGTTTTTTGCTCATAGTGTTGCACAAAACTAGTGAGACTCATTGTTTTTGTAGAAATCTGATGAAAGATATTGTTTGTGCTCTCAACCCTTTGGGTAGATCTAATATTAGCTGAGAAATAATCTAAGTTGAAAGCAGAACACCATTTTCTTCTAAGTGAATATAACTTTTGCAGCCACGAATGATTCTCAAGCTTGAAGGTTTTGATCATGTGATCCCATGTGTCTTCAAATTCTGATTCACTCAAACAACCATAAAAGCACTTGTTGAAATATTTGCTAAACTCTGGGTTAGTATAAAGACCAGCAAGAGGTTGAGTAGCATTTTTAGCGATATGCCAAGTACATAATCGATGGCGTGTTTGTGGAAATACAATCTCAATTGCATTTGCCATCGCTTTATCCTCATCCGTGAAAATGGTTATCGGGTGTTTGTTTCCCATTGACTCCAAAAAAGTTTCAAACAACCAAACAAATGATTTTGTGCTTTCATCCAATGAAAAGGCACAACCAAGTAAGACATTTTTCCAATGATGATTAACTCCCACAAATGGAGCACATATTAGGTTGTATTTGTTGGTCCGAAAAGTAGTATCAAATCATAGAACATCTCCAAAGCAATCATAGTCTAACTTTGATCTACCATCTCTCCAAAAAAAATTCGTCATCCGAGTACACTGATCCACTTGAACACTATAGAAAAAATTAGGATCCTCAGCTTGTTTATGCTTAAAATGATTGATCAAACTTTGTGCATCCCCTCCTTCAATCAATTCTTCCTTCTTCCTATGTAAATAATTTAGACAATCTTTCTTAGTGAACCCAACATTCTCAGAACCACCAACTTCTTTTGCCAAATACGAATACGACTGTGTTGGCCTTATACCTGCTTCAACCATAGAAGACATAACATTTGCGTGAGCCTTTTGTATCTTCCGACCAGATTTGAGAAATTGTCTTTCTTCAAGCTTAGCAAACTCATGATTATGATCTGAATTTATATGACTTATCTTCCACACACCATCATCCACAGTGAATCGAATTAAAGCCCTACAACCTGTCCTTGTATCCAATTGATGAACTGTCTTCACTTCACAAAGGTCATCATAAAACCCTTG
This sequence comes from Prunus fruticosa, assembly GCA_018703695.1. Classification (NCBI taxonomy): domain Eukaryota; kingdom Viridiplantae; phylum Streptophyta; class Magnoliopsida; order Rosales; family Rosaceae; genus Prunus; species Prunus fruticosa. The sequence goes on along the minus strand of CM031920.1, from coordinate 14,392,347 downwards.
CTTTGAACACAAATAGTCTCGTTGTCGGATATTGTTTTTTGCATCTCTTCGAATATTTCCTTTACGAATGTTAAATCCTTTCTTCAATGCATAAGAGTTGCACAAATTATATGCTTGAACTTCATTACACACCTCCATTCCCAATCTTAATTCGTCACCGTCAAATAAAATTTCCTCTTCATTTATTTCTAACGTTTCCTTTCGACAATTAGATTCCATATCCAAATCAACAACCTTTTGTATTTCATATAACAAAATAACAAAATTCAAAAGGTAAGAAGAGATATATATATATATATATATATATATATATACATAGCATGTAAATTAGCTTTTCACTTACAGGAAATCAAAATTCACATGAAGAGTAAGCAATTTTTACAATAATAGCAACAAAAAAATTACTGATCATATCCTTCTAGGCAATATAAAATTTCAAGAGTTATTTTAAAGATTAAGCAGAGAAAAAAACAAAGGATAACAG